>CM067617.1:62500-70000 GCA_034336685.1 Luscinia luscinia | reverse complement strand
GATGCTGGATAGATGGATGGATGGATGGATGATGGATGGATGGATAGGATGGATGGATGGATGGATGGATGGATGGATGGATGGATGGATGGATGGACAAAAGGATGGATGGATGGACGGATGGATAAATGGATGGATGGATGGATGGATGGATGATGGATGGATGGAATGATGGATGGATGGATGAATGGATGAAGGATGGATAATGGATGGATGATGAATGGATGCATGATGGATGGATGCATGATCGTTGATTGGTGGATAGGTGATGGATTGATGGATGGATGGATGGATCATGTATAGATGGATGATGGATGGCTGATGCATGTATGTATAGCTGGATAGACGGATGATGGAAGGATTGATGGATGGATGCAAGATGGATGGATGATGGATGGATGAATGATGGATGATGCATGGAGGGATGGATGGATGGAAAGATGATGCATGGATGGATTATGGATGGATGGATGGATCGATGGATGATGGATTGATGGATGGCTGGATGATAAACGCATGATGGATTATGGATGGATGGATAATGGATGGATGATGGATGGATGGATGGATGGATGGAGGATGGATGGATGGATGGATGATGGATGGATGGATGGATGGATGGATGATGGATGGAGGAATGGATGATGGAGGCATGCGCATGCATGGAAGGATCATGGATTGATAGATGATGTATGGATGATGTATGGGTGGACTAATGGAGGATGGATGGATGAAAGGATGACGGATGGATGGATGAATGGATGGATGAGGATAGATGGATGGATGATGGAAGGATGATGGATGATGGAAGGATGATGGATGGATGGATGGATGGATGGATGGATGGATGATGGATGGATGGATGGATGGATGGATGGATGGATGGATGGTGGATGGATGACGGATGGATGGATGAATGGAGAGTGGATGGATGGATGGATGGATGAATGATGGACGGATGGATGATGGATGATGTATGTATGGAGGATGGATGCATGGATGGATGGATGGATGGATGATGGATGGATGGATAAAGAATGGATGGATGATGAATGTTGTATGGTTGGATGGGTGCATGCATCTATGCATGGAAGGATGATGGATTGATGGATGATGGATGGATGGATGGATGGATGGATGGATGGATGGATGGATGGATGGATGATGGATGGATGATGGATGGATGGATGATGGATGATGGATGGACGGATGGATGCATGAATAATGCATGGATGGATGAGGATGATGAATGGCGGATGGATGGATGGATGGATGGATGGATGTGGATGGATGGATGGATGGATGATGGATGGATGGATGGATGGATGATGATGGATGATGGGTGATGGATGGAAGATGGATGGATGGATGGATGGATGGATGGATGGATGGATGGATGGATGGATGGATGGATGATATGGATGGATGGATGGATGGATGGATGATGGATGATGGATGATGGATGGATGGATGATGGATGGATGATGGATGGATGGATGGATGATAGATGGATGGATGATGGATGAATGATGGATGGAGGGATGATGGATGATGGATGGATGGATGGATGATGGATGGATGGATGGATGGAATGAGATGGATGGATGGATGGATGGATGGACGGACGGATGGATGGATGGATGGATGGATGGATGGATGGATGGATGGATGGATGGATAGATGGATGGATGATGGATGGATGGATAGATGGATGGATGGTGGATGGATGACGGATGGATGTATGAATGGATGGTGGATGGACGGATGGTGGATGAATGATGGAGGGATGGATGATGTATGATGTATGTATGGAGGATGGATGCATGGATGGATGGATGGATGATGGATGGATGGATAAAGAATGGATGGATGATGAATGTTGTATGGTTGGATGGATGCATGCATGGATGCATGGATGGATGATGGATTGATGGATGATGGATGGATGGATGACGGATGGATGGATGGATGGATGGATGGATGGATGGATGGATGGATGGATGATGGATGGATGGATGATGGATGGATGGATGATGGATGGATGATGGATGGATGGATGGATGGATGAATGATGGATGGATGGATGGATGGATGGATGGATGGATGGATGGATGGACGGATGATGGATGGATGGATGGATGAAAGATGGATGATGGATAGAGCGATGGATGGATGGATGGATGCATGGATGGATGAATGGATGATGGATGGATGGATGGATTGATGGATGGATGGATGAGATGATGGATGAAGATGGATGGATGGATGGATGGATGGACATGAGATGGATGGATGGATGGATGGATGGATGGATGGATGGATGGATGGATGGATGGATGGATGGATGGATGGATAGATGGATGATGATGGATGGATGGATAGATGGATGGATGGGTGGATGGATGACGGATGGATGGATGAATGGATGGATGGATGGATGGATGGATGGATGAATGATGGATGGATGGATGATGGATGGATGGATGGATGGATGGATGGATGGATGGATGGATGGATGATGGATGGATGGATAGAGAATGGATGGATGATGAATGCTGTATGGATGGATGGATGCATGCATGGATGCATGGAAGGATGATGGATGGATGGATGATGGATGGATGGATGGATGGATGGATGGATGGATGGATGGATGGATGGATGGATGGATGGATGGATGGATGGATGATGGATGGATGGATGACGGATGGATGGATGATGGATGGATGATGGATGGATGATGGATGCATGAATGATGGATGGATGGATGGATGGATGGATGGATGGATGGATGGAATGGATGGATGATGGATGGGTGGATGGATGAAAGATGGATGATGGATAGAGCGATGGATGGATGGATGATGCATGGAAGGATAATGGATGATGGATGGATGGATGGATTGATGGTTGCCTGGAGAGTAGGTTGGATGGAGGATGGATGGATGGAGGGATGGATGGACATAAGAGGATGGATGGATGGATGGATGGATGGATGGATAGATGGATGAATGGATGGATGCATGGATGGATGGATGATGGATGGATGATGGATGGATGATGGATGGATGGATGATGGATGATGGATGGATGGATGGATGAATGAATGCATGGATGGATGATGGATGATGAATGGCAGATGGATGGATGGAGGGATGGATGGATGGATGGATGGATGATGGATGGATGGATGGATGGATGGATGGATGGATGATGGATGAATGGAAGATGGATGGATGATGGATCTGGATGGATAATGGATGATGGTGGATGGATGACGGTTAGATGATGGATGGATGGATGGATGGATGGATGACAAAAGGATGGATGGATGGACGGATGGATAAATGGATGGATGGATGGATGATGCATGGATGGATGCATGGAAAGATGGATGGATGGATGATGGATGGATGGATGGATGGATGGATGGATGGATGGATTGATGGTGGCCTGAAGAGTAGGTTGGATGGAGGATGGATGGATGGAGGGATGGATGGACATAAGAGGATGGATGGAAGCATGATGGATGGAAGGATGGATGGATGGATGCATGGATGGATGGATGTATGGATGGATGATGGATGGATGATGGATGGATGGATGATGGATGATGGATGGACGGATGGATGCATGGATAATGCATGGATGGATGATGGATGATGAATGGCGGATGGATGGATGGATGGATGGATGGATGGATGGATGGATGGATGGATGGATGGATGGATGGATGGATGGATGGATGGATGGATGATGGATGGATGGATGATGGATGGATGATCGATGGATGGATGGATGATAGATCGATGGATGATGGATGAATGATGGATGGAGGGATGATGGATGATGGATGGATGGATGGATGATGGATGGATGATGGTGGAATGAAATATGGATGAAGGATGGATGGACGGACGGATGGATGGATGGATGGATGGATGGATGGATGGATGGATGGATGGATGGACAGATGGATGGATGGATGGATGAATGATGGATGGATGGATAGATGGATGGATGGATGAATGGATGATGGATGGATGGATGATATATGAATCATGGACCAATGTATGATGGATAATATAGGTATGGAGGATGGATGGATGGATGGATAGATGGATGGATGGATGGATGGATGGATGGATGGATGGATGGATGGATGGATGGATGGATGGATGATGAATGATGTATGTATGGATGGATGGATGCATGCATGCATGTAAAGATGATGGATGGATGGATGATGGATGGATTATGTATGGGTGGACTAATGGAGGATGGATGGATGATGGAGGGATGGATGGATGCATAGATGGATGGATGGATGGAGGGATGGATGATGGATGGATGGATGGATGGATCAATGGATGATGGATGGATGGATGGATGGATGGATGGATGGATGATAGATGGATGATGGATGGATGGATAAATGGATGGATGGAGAATGGATGGATGGATGATGTATGGATGGATAATGGATGATGGATGGATGGATGGATGGATGGACGGATGGATGGATGGATGGATGGATGGATGGATGGACGGATGGATGGATGGATGGATTGAATGGATGGATGGATGGATGGATGGATGGATGGATGGATAGATGGATGGATGGATGAATGGATGATGGATGGATGGATGATGGATGGATGATGGATGGATGGATGACGGATGATGGTTGGATGGATGATGGATGGACGATGGATTGATGGATTATGGATGAATTGGTGGATGGATGGATGGATGATGGATGGATGATGGATGATGAATGGATGGATGATGGATGATGGATGGATGGATGGATGAGATGATGGATGGATGAATGATGGATGGATGATGGATGGATGGATGGATGGATGGATGGATGGATGGATGGATGGATGGATGGATTAATGGATGATGGATGGATGGATGATGGATGGATGATGGATGGATGATGGATGGATGGATGGATGGATGGATGGATGGATGGATGGATGGATGGATGGATGGATGGATGGATGGATGGATGGATGGATGAGATGGATGGATGGATGGATGGATGGATGGATGGATGGATGAATGGATGGATGGAAGGATGGATGGACGGATGGATGATGGATGGATGGATGGATGGATGGATGGATGGATGGATGGATGGATGGATGGATGGCTGGATGGATGGATGGATAGATGGATGGATGGATGGATGGATGGATGGATGGATGGATGGATGGATGGATGGATGGATGGATGGATGGATGGATGATGGATGGAAGGTGGATGGATGCCGGAGGGATGGATGGATAATGGATGATTGGTGGATGGATGACGGTTAGATGATGTATGGATGGATGGATGGATGGATGAATGGATGGCTGGATGGATGGATGGATGATAGAGCGATGATGGATGGACGATAAATGCATGATGGATGATGGATGGATGGATAATGGATGGATGATGAATGCATGGATGGATGGATGGGTGGATGGATGGATGTTGGATGGCTGATGTATGGATGGATGATGGATGGATGGATGGATGGATAGATGGAGGGATGGATGAATGGATGTTGGATGGATGATGGATGGATGGATGGATGGAGAATGGACAGATGGAGGGATGGATGGATGGAGTGATGGATGGATGATGCATGGATGGAGAAATGGATGGATGATGCATGGACTGATGGATCGATGGATGAATGATGGATGATGGATGGATGATGGATGGATGGATGGATGATGGATGGAAGGTGGATGGAAGACGGATCGATGGATGGATAATGGATGATTGGTGGATGGATGACCGTTAGATGATGTATGGATGGATGGATGGATGGATGAATGGATGGCTGGATGGATGGATGGATGGATGATAGAGCAATGATGGATGGACGATAAATGCATGATGGATGAGGGATGGATGGATAATGGATGGATGATGGATGCATGGATGGATGGATGGGTGGATGGATGGATGTTGGATGGCTGATGGATGGATGGATGTATGGAGAATGGACAGATGGAGGGATGGATGGATGGAGTGATGGATGGATGATGCATGGATGGAGGGATGGATGGATGATGCATGGACTGATGGATGGATGGATGAATGATGGATGATGGATGGATGATGGATGGATGGATGACGGGTGATGGATGGATGGATGATGGATGGATGATGGATGATGGATGAATTAGTGGATGGGTGGATGGATGGATGGATGGATGCATGAATGATGGATGGATGGCTTATGAATGATATATGATGGGTGGATGTATGGATGACATATTAATGGATGATGCATAATGAATGGTTGGATGATGGATGATTGGTGGATGGATGCTGGATAGATGATGGATGGATGGATGATGGATGGATGGAAGGATGGATGGATGGATGGATGGATGGATGGATGGATGGATGGATGGATGGACAAAAGGAGGATGGATGGACGGATGGATAAATGGATGGATGGATGGATGGATGGATGATGGATGGATGGATGATGGATGGATGGATGAATGGATGAAGGATGGATAAGGGATGGATGATGAATGGATGCATGATGGATGGATGCATGATCGTTGATTGGTGGATAGGTGATGGATTGATGGATGGATGGATGGATCATGTATAGATGGATGATGGATGGCTGATGCATGTATGTATAGCTGGATAGACGGGTGATGGAAGGATTGATGGATGGATGCAAGATGGATGGATGATGGATGGATGAATGAGGGATGATGCATGGAGGGATGGATGGATGGAAAGATGATGCATGGATGGATTATGGATGGATGGATGGATCGATGGATGATGGATTGATGGATGGCTGGATGATAAACGCATGATGGATTATGGAGGGATGGATAATGGATGGATGATGGATGCATGGATGGATGGATGGAGGATGGATGGAGGAATGGATGATGGAGGCATGCGTGCATGCATGGAAGGATCATGGATTGATAGATGATGTATGGATGATGTATGGGTGGACTAATGGAGGATGGATGGTTGAAAGGATGACGGATGGATGGATGAATGGATGGATGAGGGATAGATGGATGGATGATGGAAGGATGATGGATGATGGAAGGATGATGGAGGGATGGACGGATGGATGGATGGATGGATGATGGATGGATGGATGGATGGATGGATGGATGGATGGATGGATGGATGGATGGTGGATGGATGACGGATGGATGGATGAATGGAGAGTGGATGGACGGATGGTGGATGAATGATGGACGGATGGATGATGTATGATGTATGTATGGAGGATGGATGCATGGATGGATGGATGGATGGATGATGGATGGATGGATGGATAAAGAATGGATGGATGATGAATGTTGTATGGTTGATGGGTGCATGCATCCATGCATGGAAGGATGATGGATTGATGGATGATGGATGGATGGATGGATGGATGGATGAGGATGGATGGATGGATGGATGGATGATGGATGGATGATGGATGGATGGATGGATGAT
>CM067617.1:52500-55000 GCA_034336685.1 Luscinia luscinia | reverse complement strand
GGATGGATGGATGATGGATGAATGATGGATGGACAGATGATGGCTGATGTATGTATGCATGAACCGTGGATTGATGGGTGGATGGATGGATGACTTATGGATGGATGATGGATGGATGATGAATGGATGGCTAATGGATGATTGGTGGATGGATGACGGATAGATAATGGATGGATTGATGGATGGGTGGACAAAAGTAGGATAGATTGACGGATGGATAAATGGATGGATGGATGGATGATTGATGGATGGATTAATGGATGGATGGAGGATGGATGGATGGATGGATATATGGATGGATGAATTGGTGGAGGGATGGATGGATGGATGTATGGATTAATGGATGGATGATGGATTGATGGATGGACGGATGGATGATGGATGGATGATGGGCGATGGATGGATGGATGGATGGATGGATGGATGGATGGACGGATGGATGGATGGATGGATGATGGATGGATGGATGATGGATGGATGATGGAGGGATGATGGATGGATGGATGACGGATAGATGATAGATGGATGATGGATGGATGAATGATGGATGGATGGCTTATGGATGATTGGTGGATGGATGACTGATAGGGAATGGATGGATGGATGGATTAATGGATGGGTAGAAAAAATTAAGATGAATGGACGGATGGATGAATTGATTGATGGATGGATGATGGATCAATGGATGGATGGATGGATGGAAGGATGGATGGATGGAAGGATGGATGGATGGATGGATGATGGATGATGGATGGATGGATGGTGGACGGATGGATGAATGGATGGATCACGGATGGATGGATGGATGGATGGATGGATGGATGGATGGATGGATGGATGGATGATGTATGGACGGATGGATGATGGATGAATGGATTATGGAAGGATGATGGATGGATGGATGATGGATGGATGGATGGATCAATGGGTGGACGGAGGATGGATGGATGGATGATGGATGGATGATGGATGGATGGATGATGGATGGATGATGGAGGGATGATGGTAAGAAGGATGATGGATGATGGGTGGATGGATGGATGGATGGATGGATGGATGGATGAATGGATCGATGATCGATGGATGAATGATGGAAGCAGGGATGGATAGCTGATGGATGATGGATGGATGGATGGCTGGATGGATGGATTGGTGGATGGATGGATGGATGGAGTGATGGATGATGGAGGGATGGATGGTGGGCGAATGATGGATGGAAGGATGATGGATGCTGTATGTGTGGATGGATCGGATGGATGGATGGATGGATGGATGGATGGATGGATGGATGGATGGATGGATGGATGGATGGATGGATGTATGGATGGACAAAACGAAGATGGAAGGACGGATGATTAAATTGATGGATGTATGGATGATGGACGGATGGATGTATGGATGGATGATGGATGCATGGAGGGATGGATGGATGGATGAATGATGGATGGATGACGGATTGATGGATGGATGGATGGATGGATGGATGGATGGATGGATGGATGGATGGATGATGGATGGATGGATAATGGATGGATGAAGAATGGATGCATGATGGATGGATGAATGATGGATGATGGATGGAAGGATGATGGATAGATGGCTGGATGGACCATGTATATATGGATGTTGGATTGCTGATGCATGTATGTATGGCTGGATGGATGGGTGATGGTTGGATGGAAGGATGGATAAAAGATGGATGGATGATGGATGGATGAATGATGGATGATGCAACGAGGGATGGATGATGGATGGATGGATGGATGGATGGATGGATGGATGGATGGATGGATGATGCATGGATGGATGATGGATGGATGGATGGATCGATGGATGATGCATGGATGTATTACGGATGGATGGATGGATCGATGGATGATGGATGGATGAGAAATGCATGATGGATGATGGATGGATGGATAATGGATGGATGATGGATTCATGGATGGATGGATTGGTGGATGGATGCATGATGGATGGCTGATGTATGGATGGATGATGGATGGATGGATGGATGGATGGTTGGATGGATGGATGTATGGATGGATGGATGTTGGATGGACGATGGATGGATGGATGGATCGATGGAGGATGGATGGATGGATGACGGATGATGGATGGATTGGTGATGGATGGATGAATCGATGATGGATGGACGGATGATGGAGGAACGATGGAGGGATGGATGATGGATGATGTATATATGGAGAATGGATGGATGGATGGATGGATGGATGGATGGATGGATGCATGGATGATGTATGGATGGATGATGGATGAATGGATGGAGGGAGGATGGATGATGGATGGATGGATAATGGACGGATGATGGATGGATGCATGGATGATGTATGGATGGATAGATGGACATAAGAGGATGGATGGATGGATGGATGGATGGATGGATCGATGGATGGATGGATCTATGATCGATGGATGAATGATGGAAGCAGGGATGGATAGCTGATGGATGATGGATGGATGGAGGGATGAATGGATG
>CM067617.1:45000-47500 GCA_034336685.1 Luscinia luscinia | reverse complement strand
GGATGGATGGATGGATGGATGGATGGATGGATGGATGGATGGATGGATGATGGATGGATGATGGATGGATGGATGGATGGATGGATGGATGGATGGATGGATGGATGGATGGATGATGGATGGATGGATGATGGATGGATGGATGGATGGATGGATGATGGATGGATGATGATGGATGGATGGATGGATGGATGATGGATGGATGATGATGGATGGATGGATGGATGGATGGATGATGGATGGATGGATGGATGATGGATGGATGGATGGATGGATGGATGATGGATGGATGGATGGATGGATGATGGATGGATGGATGGATCGATGGATGATGGATGGATGGATGGATGGATGGATGGATGGATGGATGGATGGATGGATGGATGGATGAATGGATGGATGGATGGATGGATGGATGATGGATGGATGATGGATGGATGGATGGATGATGGATGGATGGATGATGGATGGATGGATGATGGATAGATGGATGATGGATGATGGATGATGGATGAATGGATGGATGGATGGATGGATGATGGATGGATGGATGATGAATGGATGGATGGATGGATAATGGATGGATGGATGGATGGATGGATGGATGGATGGATGGATGGATGGATGATGGATGGATGATGGATGGATGGATGGATGGATGGATGGACTGACGGATGGATGGATGGATGGATGATGGATGGATGGATGATGGATGGATGGATGGATGGATGGATGATGATGGATGATGGATGTATGGATGGATGATGGATGGATGGATGGATGGATGGATGGATGATGGATGGATGATGGATTGATGGATGATGGATGATGGATGGAGGGATGGATGGATGGATGATGCATGGATGGATGATGGATGGATGGATGGATTGATGGATGATGGATTGATGGATGGATGGATGGATGGATGGATGGATGGATGATGGATGGATGATGGATGGATGAATGATGATGGATGATGGATGGATGGATAATGGATGGATGGATGGATGCATGGATGGATGGATTGGATGAATGGATGATGATGGATGATGGATGGATGGATGGATGATGGATGGATGGATGGATGGATGGATGTATGGATGGATGGAAGTTGGATGGATGATGGATGGATGGAGGATGGATGGATGGATGACGGATGATGGATGGATTGGTGATGGATGGATGAATCGATGATGGATGGACGGATGATGGAGGAACGATGGAGGGATGGATGATGGATGATGTATATATGGAGAATGGATGGATGGATGGATGGATGGATGGATGGATGGATGGATGGATGGATGGATGGATGGATGGATGGATGGATGGATGGATGGATGGATGGATGGATGATGGATGGATGGATAATGGATGGATGATGGATGGATGCATGGATGATGTATGGATGGATAGATGGACATAAGAGGATGGATGGATGGATGGATGGATGGATGGATGGATGGATGGATCGATGATCGATGGATGAATGATGGAAGCAGGGATGGATAGCTGATGGATGATGGATGGATGGAGGGATGAATGGATGGATGAATGATGGATGGATGATGGATGGATAATGGATAGATGATGAATGGATGCATGATGGATGGATGCATGATGGATGATGGATGGAAGGATGATGGATAGATGGCTGGATGGACCATGTATATATGGATGTTGGATTGCTGATGCATGTATGTATGGCTGGATGGATGCATGATGGTTGGATGGAAGGATGGATATAAGATGGATGGATGGATGGATGAATGATGGATGATGCAACGAGGGATGGATGGATGGATGGATGGATGGATCGATGGATGATGCAAAGATGGATTATGGATGAATGGATGGATCGATGGTTGATGCATGGATGTATTATGGATGGATGGATGGATCGCTGGATGATGGATGGATGAGAAATTCATGATGGATGATGGATGGATGGATAATGGATGGATGATGGATGCATGGATGGATGGATGGGTGGATGGATGATGGACGGCTGATGTATGGATGGATGATGGATGGATGGATGGATGGATGGATGGATGGATGGATGGATGGATGGATGGATGGATGGATGGAAGGATGGATGCATGGATGGATGGAAGGATGGATGTATGGATGGATGGATGTTGGATGGATGATGGATAGATGGATGGATGGATGGATGGATGGATGGATGGATGGATGGATGGATGATGGATGATGGATGGATGGATGATGGATGGATGTTGATGGATGGATGATTGATGATGGATGAATGGATGATGGATGGATGGATGAATGGATGGATGATGGATGGATGGATGGATGGATGGATGGATGGATGGATGGATGGAAGTGGATGGATGATGGATGGATGGAGGTATGGATGGATGGATGGATTGATGGATGATGCATGGATGGATGGATCGATGGATGAATGATGGATGATGGATGGATGGATGGATGGATGGATGGATGATGGACGGATGGATGACGGATGGATGGA
>CM067617.1:35000-40000 GCA_034336685.1 Luscinia luscinia | reverse complement strand
GGATGGATGGATGGATAATGGATGGATGATGGATGCATGGAGGGAGGGATGGAGGATGGATGAATGATGGATGGATGGATGGATGATGGATGGATTAATGGATAATGGATGGATGATGAATTGATGCATGATGGATGGATGCATGATGGATGATGGTTGGAAAGATGATGGATAGATGGCTGGATGGATCATGTATAGATGGATGATGGTTGGCTAATATATGTATGTATGGCTGGATGGCTGGGTGATGGAGGATGCATGGAGGGATGGATGGATGGATGGTGCATGGATGGATTATGGATGGATTAATGGATCGATGGGTGATGGATTGATGGATGGATGGATGTATGGATGGGTGATAGATGGATGATCGATGGATGATAAATGCATCATGAATGATGGATGGATGGATAATGAATGGATGATGGATGCATGGTTGGATGGATGGGTGGATGGATGGATGATGGATGGTTGATGTATGGATGGAAGATGGATGGATGGATGGATGGATGGATGGATGGATGGATGGATGGATGGATGGATGAATTTGGATGGAAGATGGATGGATGGATGAATGTATGAATGGAGGATGGACGGATGGAGGGATGGATGGATGGAGGGATTGAGGGATGATGCATGGATTGATGGATCGATGGATGAATGCTGGATGATGGATGTATGGATGGATGATGGATGGATCATGGATGTATGGATGATGGATGATGGATGGATGGATGGTGGATGGATGATAGATGGATGAATGGATAATGGATGGGTGGAGGAATTGGTGGATGGATGGAGGGGTGACGGATGGATGAATGATGGATGGGTGGCTGATGAATGATGTATGATGGGTGGATGGATGGATGACATATAGATTGATGATGGATGATGAATGGTTGGATGATGTTTGATTGATGGATGGATGATGGATAGATGATGGATGGATGGATGATGATGGATGATGATGGATGGATGGATGGATGGATGGATGATGGATGGATGGATGACGATGGATGGATGGATGATGGATGGATGGATGGATGGATGATGGATGGATGGATGATGGATGGATGGAAAATGGATGATGGATGGATGGATGGATGGATGGATGGATGGATGGATGGATGGATGGATGATGGACGGATGATAGATGGATGATGGATGATAGATGCATGATGGATGATGGATGGATGGATGGATGGATGGATAATGGATGGATGATGGATGGATGGATGCATGGATGGATGGATGGATGGATGATGGATGCATGGATGGATGGATGGATGGATGGATGAATGATGATGGATGGATGGATGATGGATGGATGAATGGATAATGGATGGATGATGAATGGATGCATGATGGATGGATGCATGATGGATGATGGATGGAAAGATGATGGATAGATGGCTGGATGGATCATGTATAGATGGATGATGGTTGGCTAATATATGTATGTATGGCTGGATGGATGGATGATGGATGGATGCATGGAGGGATGGATGGATGGATGATGCATGGATGGATTGATGGATGGATTAATGGATCGATGGGTGATGGATTGATGGATGGATGGATGTATGGATGGGTGATAGATGGATGATCGATGGATGATAAATGCATCATGAATGATGGATGGATGGATAATGAATGGATGATGGATGCATGGATGATGGATGGATGGATGGATGGATGGATGGATGATGGATGGATGGATGGATGGATGGATGGATGGATGATGGATGGATGGATGGATGGATGGAATTTGGATGGATAGATGGATGGATGGATGAATGTATGAATGGAGGATGGACGGATGGAGGGATGGATGGATGGAGGGATTGAGGGATGATGCATGGATTGATGGATCGATGGATGAATGATGGATGATGGATGTATGGATGGATGATGGATGGATCATGGATGTATGGATGATGGATGATGGATGGATGGATGGTGGATGGATGGATAGATGGATGAATGGATAATGGATGGATGGATGAATTGGTGGATGGATGGAGAGGTGATGGATGGATGAATGATGGATGGATGGCTGATGAATGATGTATGATGGATGGATGGATGGATGACATATAGATGGATGATGGATGATGAATGGATGGATGATGGATGATTGGTGATGGATGATGGATAGATGATGGATGGATGGATGATGGATGGATGATGGATGGATGGATGGATGGATGGATGGATGGATGGATGGATGGATGGATGGATGATGGATGGATGGATGGATGATGGATGGATGGATGATGGATGGATGGATGATGGATGATGATGGATGGATGGATGATGGATGGATGGATGAATGGATGGATGGATGGATGGATGGATGGATGGATGGATGGATGGATGGATGATGGATGGATGATGGATGGATGATAGATGGATGAAGGTGGATGGATGAATATGATGGATGGATGGATGATGGATGGATGGATGATGGATGATGGATGGATGGATGATGACATGGATGATGGATGGATGATGATGGATGATGGATGGATGGATGGATGGATGATGGATGGATGGATGGATGACTGATGATGGATGGATGGATGGATGATGGATGGATGATGGATGGGATGGATGGATGGATGGATGGATTCATGATGGATGGATGGATGGATGGATGATGGATGGATGAATGATGGATGGATGGATGATGGATGGATGGATGGATGGATGATGGATGGATGGATGGACATGGATGGATGGATGGATGATGGATGGATGGATGGATGGATGGATGGATGATGGATGGATGGATGAGATGGATGGATGGATGGATGGATGGATGGATGGATGGATGGATGGATGGATGGATGGATGGATGGATGGATGGATGGATGGATGGATGGATGGATGGATGGATGGATGGATGGATGGATGACATGATGGATGGATGGATGGATGGATGGATGGATGGATGGATGGATGGATGATGGATGGATGATGGATGATGATGGATGGATGAATGGATGGATGGATGGATGGATGGATGGATGGATGGATGGATGGATGGATGATGGATGGATGGATGGATGGATGGATGGATGGATGGATGGATGGATGGATGGATGATGGATGGATGGACGGATGGATGGATGGATGGGTGGATGGATGGATGGATGGATGGATGGATGGATGGATGATGGATGGATGGATGATGGATGGATGGATGGATGGATGATGGATGGATGATGGATGGATGGATGGATGATGGATGATGGATGGATGGATGATGGATGGATGGATGGATGGATGATGGATGGATGATGGATGATGGATGGATGGATGAATGGATGGATGACGGATGGATGGATGGATGGATGGATGGATGGATGGATGATGGATGGATGGATGGATGGATGGATGATGATGGATGGATGGATGATGGATGGATGATGGATGGATGGATGGATGGATGGATGATGGATGATGGATGGATGGATGGATGGATGGATGGATGGATGGATGGATGGATGGATGGATGGATGGATGATGATGGATGGATGATGGATGGATGGATGGATGATGGATGATGGATGGATGGATGGATGGATGGATAATGGATGGATGATGGATGGATGGATGGATGGATGGATGGATGGATGGATGATGGATGCATGGATGGATGGATGGATGGATGGATGAATGATGGATGGATGGATGGATGATGGATGGATTAATGGATAATGGATGGATGATGAATTGATGCATGATGGATGGATGGATGATGGATGATGGATGGAAAGATGATGGATAGATGGCTGGATGGATCGATGGATAGATGGATGATGGATGGATGATATGATGGATGTATGGATGGATGGCTGGATGATGGATGGATGGATGGATGGATGGATGGATGGATGGTGCATGGATGGATTGATGGATGGATGAATGGATCGATGGATGGATGGATTGATGGATGGATGGATGTATGGATGGAGTGATAGATGGATGATCGATGGATGATAAATGCATGATGAATGATGGATGGATGGATAATGAATGGATGATGGATGCATGGTTGGATGGATGGATGGATGGATGGATGATGGATGGATTGATGGATGGATGGATGATGGATGGATGGATGGATGGATGGATGGAATTGGATGGATGATGGATGGATGGATGAATGTGATGAATGGATGGATGGATGGATGGAGTGGATGGATGGATGGAGGGATTGAGGATGATGCATGGATTGATGGATCGATGGATGAATGCTGGATGATGGATGTATGGATGGATGATGGATGGATGCATGGATGGATGGATGATGGATGATGGATGGATGGATGGATGGATGGATGATAGATGGATGAATGGATGATGGATGGATGGATGAATGGATGGATGGATGGATGGATGGATGGATGGATGATGGATGGATGGATGAATGATGGATGATGGTGATGGATGGATGACATAGATTGATGATGGATGATGAATGGATGGATGATGGATGATGGATGGATGATGGATGGATGATGGATGGATGGATGATGAATGGATGGATGGATGGATGGATGGATGGATGGATGGATGGATGGATGGATGGATGGATGGATGGATGGATGGATGGATGGATGATGGATGGATGATGGATGGATGGATGATGGATGGATGGATGGATGGATGGATGATGGATGGATGGATGAATGGATGATGGATGGATGGATGGATGGATGGATGGATGGATGGATGGATGGATGGATGGATGGATGGATGGATGGATGGATGGATGGATGATGGATGGATGGATGGATGGATGATGATGATGGATGGATGGATGATGGATGGATGGATGATGGATGATGGATGGATGATGGATGAGACATGGAAGATGGATGGATTGATGATGGATGACGGATGGATGGATGATGGATGGATGATGGATGGATGGATGGATGACGGATGATGGATGGATGGATGGATGATGGATGGATGATGGATGGGAGGAT
>CM067617.1:0-32500 GCA_034336685.1 Luscinia luscinia | reverse complement strand
GATGGATGGATGATGGATGGATGATAGATGGATGATGGATGGATAGATGATATATGATTGGTGGATGGATGATGGCTGGATGGATTATGGATGATGGATGGATGGATGGATGTAGGGAGAGATGGAAAATGGATGGATGAATGGATGATGGATGATGGATAGATGGATGATGGTTGGATGATGTATGGACGGATGGATGATGGATGGATGGATGGATGGATGGATGATGGATGGATGGACGGATGGGTAGAGGGAGGATGGATGATGGATGGTTGGATGGATGGATGGATGGATGGATGATGGATGGATGGATGATGGATGGATGGATGATGGATGGATGGATGACAGATGGATGGATGGATGGATGGATAGACATAAGAGATGGATGGATGGATGGATGGATGGATGGTTCGATGGATGCATGGATGGATGGATGGATGGATGACCGATGGATGAATGATGGAAAGAGGGATGGATAGATGATGGATGACGGATGCATGGATGGCTGGATGGATGGATCGATGTATGGATGGAGTGATGGATGATGGATGGATGGAGGATGGATGAATGATGGATGGAGGGATGATGGATGATGTATGTATGGATGGATCGTGATGGATGGATGGATGGATGGATGGATCGATGACATATGGATTGATGATGGATGGATGATGGATGGATGGCTAAGGGATTATTGGTGGATGGATGACGGATAGATGGATTGATGGATGGATTGATGGATGGGTGGACAAAAGTAGGATAGATTGACGGATGGATAAATGGATTGATGGATGGATGATGGATGGATGGATGGATGGATGGATGATGGATGGATGGAGGGATGGATGGATGCATGGGTGGAGGGATGGATGGATGGATGGATTGATGAATGGATGGAGTGATGGATGGATGATAGATGGATGGATGGATGGATGGATGGATGGATGATGGATGGATGGATGATTGATGGATGATGGATGGATGAGAAATGCATGATGGATTATGGATGGATGGATAATGGATGGATGATGGATGCATGGATGGATGGATGGGTGGATGGATGTATGATGGATGGTTGATGTATGGACGGATGATGGATGGATGGATCGATGGAGAGATGTATGTATGGATGGAGGATTGATGATGGATGGATTGATGGATCGATGGATGATGCATGGATAATGGATGTATGGATGGATGATGGATGGATGATGGATGGATGGATGACGGGTGATGGATGGATGGATGATTAATGGATGATGGAGTGACGGATGATGGATGATGGATGAATTGGTGGATGGATGGAGGGATGATGGATGGATGAATGATGGATGGATGGGTGGAGGGATGTATTGATGGATGGATGGATGGATGGATGGATGGATGGATGGATGGATGGATGGATGGATGATGGATGGATGGAGGGATGGATGGATGCATGGGTGGAGGGATGAATGGATGATGCATGCATGGATTCTTGATGGATGGTTGGATCGATGGATGATGTATTGATGGATGGATGGATGGATGAATGATGGATGGATGGAGGGATGGATGGATGGATGGATGGATGGATGATGGATGGATGGATGGATGGATGGATGGATGGATTGATGAATGGATGGATGGATGGATGGATGGATGGATGGATGGATGGATGGATGGATGGATGGATGGATGGATGGATGATGCATGGATGGATTCTTGATGGATGGTTGGATCGATGGATGATGGATGGATGGATGGATCGATGGATGATGCATGGATAATGGATGTAGGGATGGATGATGGATGGATGATGGATGGATGGATGACGGGTGATGGATGGATGGATGATTGATGGATGATGGAGTGATGGATGATGGATGATGGATGAATTGGTGGATGGATGGAGGGATGATGGATGGATGAAGTATGGATGGATGGCTTATGAATGATGTATGATGGGTGGATGGATGGACCACATATGGATGGATTATGGATGATGAATGGTTGGATGATGGATGATTGGTGGATGGATGCTTGATAGATGATGGATGGATGGATTGATGGATGGACATAAAAGGATGGATGGATGGATGGATGGATGGATGGATGGATGGATGGATGAATGGATAGATGGATGGAGGACGGATGCATGGATGGCTGGAAGGATGGATGGATGGATGGAGTGATGGGTGATGGATGGATGGATGATGGATGAATGATGGATGGACAGATGATGGCTGATGTATGTATCGATGAACAGTGGATTGATGGGTGGATGGATGGATGACTTATGGATTGATGATGGATGGATGATGAATGGATCGCTAATGGAGTATTGGTGGATGGATGACGGATAGATAATGGATGGATTGATGGATGGGTGGAAAAAAGTAGGATAGATTGACGGATGGATAAATGGATGGATGGATGGATGGATGGATGGACGGATGGATGGATGGATGAAGGATGGATGGATGGATGGATGTATGGATGGATGGATTGGTGGAGGGATGGATGGATGGATGTATGGATTGATGGATGGATGGATGGATTGATGGATGGATGGATGGATGATGGATGGATGATGGACGATGGATGGATGGATGGATGGATGGATAATGGATGGATGATGGATGCATGTATGGATGGATGGGTGGATGGATGGATGATGGATGGTTGATGTATGGATGAAGATGGATGGATGATGGAGGGATGGATGGCTTATGAATGATGCATGATGGGTGGATGGATGGACGACATATGGATGAATGATGGATGATGAATGGTTGGATGATGGATGATTGGTGGATGGATGGATGGATGATGGATGGATGATGATGGATGGATGGATGGATGGATGATGGATGGATGATGATGGATGGATGCATGGATGGATGGATGGATGGATGGATGGATGGATGATGGATGGATGGATGGATGGATGGATGGATGGATGGATGGATGGATGGATGATGGATGGATGATGGATGGATGGATGATGGATGATGGATGCATGGATGGATGGATGATGGATGGATGGATGGATGGATGGATGGATGGATGGATGGATGGATGATGATGGATGGATGATGGATGGATGGATGATGGATGGATGATGATGGATGGATGGATGGATGGATGATGGATGGATGGCTGGATGGACCATGGATAGATGGATGATGGATTGTGATGGATGTATGGATGGATGGATGGATGGATGATGGATGGATGGAAGGATGGATATAAGATGGATGGATGGATGGATGGATGAATGATGGATGATGCAACGATGGATGGATGGATGGATGGATGGATGGATGGATGGATGGATGGATGGATGATGCATGGATGGATGATGGATGGATGGATGGATGGATGGATGATGCATGGATGGATGATGGATGGATGGATGGATCGCTGATGATGGATGGATGAGAATCATGATGGATGATGGATGGATGGATAATGGATGGATGATGGATGCATGGATGGATGGATGGATGGATGGATGATGGATGGCTGATGGATGGATGGATGATGGATGGATGGATGGATGGATGGATGGATGGATGATGGATGGATGGATGGATGGATGGATGGATGGATGGATGGATGGATGGATGATGGATGGATGGATGGATGGATGATGGATGGATGGATGGATGGATGGATGGATGGATGGATGGATGATGGATGGATGGATATGATGGATGGATGGATGGATGGATGATGGATGGATGGATGGATGGATGGATGGATGGATTGATGGATGATGCATGGATGGATGGATGGATGGATGAATGATGGATGATGGATGGATGGATGATGATAGATGGATGGATGGATGGATGGATGATGGATGGATGGATGGATGGATGGATGGATGGATAGATGATGATGGATGGATGGATGGATGGATGGATGGATGGATGGATGGATGGATGGATGGATGATGGATGGATGGATGATGGATGGATGGATGGATAGATGATGGATGA
This sequence comes from Luscinia luscinia, assembly GCA_034336685.1. Lineage (NCBI taxonomy): Eukaryota > Metazoa > Chordata > Aves > Passeriformes > Muscicapidae > Luscinia > Luscinia luscinia. The sequence goes on along the minus strand of CM067617.1, from coordinate 28,514 downwards.
TGGATGGATGGATGGATGGATGGATGGATGGATGGAGTGATGGATGATGGAGGGATGGATGCTGGACGAATGATGGATGCAGGGATGATGGATGAAAAATGCATGGATGGATCGTGGATGGATGGATGGATGGATGGATGGATGGATGGATGGATGGATGGATGAATGGATGGATGAATGATGGATGGATGATGGATGGATAATGGATGGATGATGAATGGATGCATGATGGATGGATGCATGATGGATGATGGATGGAAGGATGATGGATAGATGGCTGGATGGATCATGTATAGATGGATGATGGTTGTCTAATATATGTATGTATGGCTGGATGGATGGGTGATGGATGGATGGATGGATGGATGGATGGATGGATGGATGTAAGATGGAGGGATGATTAATGGATGGATGATGGATGATGCATGGAGGGATGGATGGATGGTGCATGGATGGATTATGGATGGATGGATGGATCGATGGGTGATGGATTGATGGATGGATGGATGTATGGATGGGTGATAGATGGATGATCGATGGATGATAAATGCATGATGAATGATGGATGGATGGATAATGAATGGATGATGGATGCATAGTTAGATGGATGGGTGGATGGATGGATGATGGATGGTTTATGTATGGATGGAAGATGGATGGATGGATGGATGAATGGATGGATGGATGGATGGATGGATAGATAGAATTTGGATGGATGATGGATGGATGTATGAATGGAGGATGGACGGTTGGAGGGATGGATGGATGGAGGGATTGAGGGATGATGCATGGATTGATGGATCGATGGATGAATGATGGATGATGGATGTATGGATGGATGATGGATGGATGGATGATGGATGGGTGGAGGAATTGGTGGATGGATGGGGCGGTGATGGATGGATGAATGATGGATGGGTGGCTGATGAATGATGTATGATGGTGGATGGATGGATGACATATGGATTGATGATGGATGATGAATGGTTGGATGATGTTTGATTGGTGGATGGATGATGGATAGATGATGGATGAATGGATGATGGATGGATGATGGATGGATGGATGGATGGATGGATGATGGATGGATGAAGGAGGGATGATGGATGGATGGATGATGGACGGATGATAGATGGATGAAGGGTGGATGGATGATATAGGATTGATGGGTGGATGATGGCTGGATGGATTATGGATGATGGATGGATGGATGTACGGAAACATGGAAGATGGATGGATGGATGATGGTGATGGATAGATGGATGATGGTTGGATGATGGATGGATGGATGGATGACTGATGATGGATGGATGGATGGATGATGGATGGATGATGGATGGGAGGTTCGGTGAGGAGGATCCATGATAGATAGATGGATGGATGGATGGGTGGATGGATGATGGATGGATGAACGATGGATGGATGTATGAGGATAGATGATGGATGGATGATGGTTGGATGGATGGACATAAGATGATGGATGCATGGATGGATGGATGGATGGATGGATGATGGATGCATGGATGGATGATGGATGGATGGATAGATGGATGGTGGATGGATGGATGATGGATGATGGATGGATGGATGGATGATGGATGGATGGATGGATGGATGGAGGATGGATAGATGATTCATGGGTGGATGGATGGATGATGGATGGATGGATGATGGAGTGATGATGGGTGGATGGATGATGGATGGATGATGGAGGGATGATGGATGGATGGATTATGGAGGGATGACAGATGGATGATGGGTGGATGTATGATATATGATTGATGGATGGATGATGGATGGATGATGGATGGATGGATGGATGGTGGATGGATGACGGATGGATGGATGAATGGATGGTGGATGGACGGATGGTGGATGAATGATGGACGGATGGATGATGTGTGATGTATGTATGGAGGATGGATGCATGGATGGATGGATGGATGGATGATGGATGGATGGATAAAGAATGGATGGATGATGAATGTTGTATGATTGGATGGGTGCATGCATGTATGCATGGAAGGATGATGGATTGATGGATGATAGATGGATGGATGGATGGATGAATGATGGATGGATGATGGATGGATGGATGATGGATGGATGGATGGATGGATGGATGGATGGATGGATGGATGGATGGATGGATGGATGATGGATGGATGGATGGATGAAAATGGATGATGGATGGATGGATGGATGGATGATGGATGGATGAATGGATGGATGGATGGATGATGGATGGATGAGATGGATGGATGATGGATGGATGATGGATGGATGATGATGGATGGATGATGGATGGATGGATGGATGGATGGATGGATGGATGGATGGATGGATGGATGATGGATGGGTGGATGGATGAAGGATGGATGATGGATGGATGATGGATGGATGGATGGATGAGATGATGGATGGATGGATGGATGGATGGATGGATGGATGGATGGATGATGGATGGATGGATGGATGATGGATGGATGGATAGATGGATGATGGATGGATGGATGATGGATGATGGATGGATGGATGGATGATGGATGGATGGATGGATGGATGGATGGATGGATGGATGGATGGATGGATGGATGGATGGATGATGGATGGATGGATGGATGGATGATGGATGGATGGATGATGGATGGATGATGGATGGATGGATGATGGATGGATGATGGATGGATGATGGATGGATGGATGGATGGATGATGGATGATGGATGGATGGATGGATGGATGATAGATGATGGATGGATGGATGGATGGATGGATGGATGGATGGATGGATGGATGGATGGATGGATGGATGGATCGATGATCGATGGATGAATGATGGAAGCATGGATGGATAGCTGATGGTTGATGGATGGATGGATGGATGGATGGATGGATGGATGGAGTGGATGGATGATGGATGGATGGATGATGGATGAATGATGGATGGATGGATGATGGATGATGGATGCATGGAGGGATCGTGATGGATGGATGGATGGATGGATGGATGGATCGATGGATGGATGGATGGATGGATGGTGATGATGGATGGATGGAAAATGGATGGATGATGGATGGATGGATGGATGGAAGGATGATGGATAGATGGCTGGATGGACCATGTATATATGGATGTTGGATTGCTGATGCATGTATGTATGGCTGGATGGATGCATGATGGTTGGATGGAAGGATGGATATAAGATGGATGGATGATGGATGGATGAATGATGGATGATGCAACGAGGGATGGATGGATGGATGGATGGATGGATGGATGGATGGATGGATGGATGGATGGATGGATGATGATGGATGATATGGATGGATGGATGGATCGATGGATGATGCATGGATGTATTATGAATGGATGGATGGATCGCTGGATGATGGTTGGATGAGAAATTCATGATGGATGATGGATGGATGGGTAATGGATGGATGATGGATGCATGGATGGATGGATGGGTGGATGGATGATGGATGGCTGATGTATGGATGGATGATGGATGGATGGATGGATGGACGGATGGATGGATGGATGGATGGATGGATGGATGGATGGATGGATGGAAGGATGGATGCATGGATGGATGGATGGATATATGGATGGATGGAAGTTGGATGGATGATGGATGGATGGAGGTATGGATGGATGGAGGGATTGATGGATGATGCATGGATTGATGGATCGTTGGATGAATGATGGATGATGGATATATGGATGATATATATATGGAGGATGGATGGATGGATGGATGGATGGATGGATGGATGGATGGATGGATGTTGATGGATGAATGATGGATGGATTGATGGATGAATGATGGATGGATGGATGGAGGGAGGATGGATGATGGATGGATGGATGGATGGATGGATGGATGGATGGATGGATGATGGATGGATGATGGATGGATGGATGGATAGATGGACATAAGATGGATGGATGGATGGATGGATGGATGGATGGATGGATGGATGGATGGATGGATGGATGGATGGATGGAGTGATGGATGATTGAGGGATGGATGCTGGACGAATGATGGATGCAGGGATGATGGATGAAGTATGCATGGATGGATCGTGGATGGATGGAAGGATGGATGGATGGATGGATGGAGGGATGAATGGATGGATGAATGATGGATGGATGATGGATGGATAATGGATGGATGATGAATGGATGCATGATGGATGGATGCATGATGGATGATGGATGGAAGGATGATGGATAGATGGCTGGATGGATCATGTATAGATGGATGATGGTTGTCTAATATATGTATGTATGGCTGGATGGATGGGTGATGGATGGATGGATGGATGGATGGATGGATGGATGGATGGATGGATGGATGGATGTAAGATGGAGGGATGATTAATGGATGGATGATGGATGATGCATGGAGGGATGGATGGATGGTGCATGGATGGATTATGGATGGATGGATGGATCGATGGGTGATAGATGGATGATCGATGGATGATAAATGCATGATGAATGATGGATGGATGGATAATGAATGGATGATGGATGCATAGTTAGATGGATGGGTGGATGGATGGATGATGGATGGTTTATGTATGGATGGAAGATGGATGGATGGATGGATGAATGGATGGATGGATGGATGGATAGATAGAATTTGGATGGATGATGGATGGATGTATGAATGGAGGATGGACGGTTGGAGGGATGGATGGATGGAGGGATTGAGGGATGATGCATGGATTGATGGATCGATGGATGAATGATGGATGATGGATGTATGGATGGATGATGGATGGATGGATGATGGATGGGTGGAGGAATTGGTGGATGGATGGGGCGGTGATGGATGGATGAATGATGGATGGGTGGCTGATGAATGATGTATGATGGTGGATGGATGGATGACATATGGATTGATGATGGATGATGAATGGTTGGATGATGTTTGATTGGTGGATGGATGATGGATAGATGATGGATGAATGGATGATGGATGGATGATGGATGGATGGATGGATGGATGGATGATGGATGGATGAAGGAGGGATGATGGATGGATGGATGATGGACGGATGATAGATGGATGAAGGGTGGATGGATGATATAGGATTGGTGGGTGGATGATGGCTGGATGGATTATGGATGATGGATGGATGGATGTACGGAAACATGGAAGATGGATGGATGGATGATGGGTGATGGATAGATGGATGATGGTTGGATGATGGATGGATGGATGGATGACTGATGATGGATGGATGGATGGATGATGGATGGATGATGGATGGGAGGTTCGTGTGAGGGAGGATTCATGATAGATAGATGGATGGATGGATGGGTGGATGGATGATGGATGGATGAATGATGGATGGATGTATGAGGGATAGATGATGGATGGATGATGGTTGGATGGATGGACATAAGATGAGGGATGCATGGATGGATGGATGGATGGATGGATGATGGATGCATGGATGGATGATGGATGGATGGATAGATGGATGGTGGATGGATGGATGATGGATGTTGGATGGATGGATGGATGATGGATGGATGGATGGATGGAGGATGGATAGATGATTCATGGGTGGATGGATGGATGATGGATGGATGGATGATGGAGTGATGATGGGTGGATGGATGATGGATGGATGATGGAGGGATGATGGATGGATGGATTATGGAGGGATGACAGATGGATGATTGGTGGATGTATGATATATGATTGATGGATGGATGATGGATGGATGATGGATGGATGGATGGATGGTGGATGGATGACGGATGGATGGATGAATGGATGGTGGATGGACGGATGGTGGATGAATGATGGACGGATGGATGATGTGTGATGTATGTATGGAGGATGGATGCATGGATGGATGGATGGATGGATGATGGATGGATGGATAAAGAATGGATGGATGATGAATGTTGTATGATTGGATGGGTGCATGCATGTATGCATGGAAGGATGATGGATTGATGGATGATAGATGGATGGATGGATGGATGAATGATGGATGGATGATGGATGGATGGATGATGGATGGATGAATGGATGGATGATGGATGGATGATGGATGGATGATGGATGCATGAATGATGGATGGATGGATGGATGGATGGATGATGGATGGATGGATGGATGGATGGATGGATGGATGGGTGGATGGATGAAAGATGGATGATGGATGGAGCGATGGATGGATGATGGATGCATGAATGATGGATGATGGATGGATGGATGATGGATGGATGAATGGATGGATGATGGATGGATGATGGATGGATGATGGATGGATGAATGATGGATGGATGGATGGATGGATGGATGGATGATGGATGGGTGGATGGATGAAAGATGGATGATGGATGGATGATGGTTGGATGGATGGACATAAGATGATGGATGCATGGATGGATGGATGGATGGATGGATGATGGATGGATGGATGGATGGATGGAGGATGGATAGATGATTCATGGGTGGATGGATGGATGATGGATGGATGGATGATGGAGTGATGATGGGTGGATGGATGATGGATGGATTATGGAAGGATGATGGATGGATGGATGATGGATGGATGATGGATCGATGGAGGGATGATGGCTGGATGGACAGATCGATGGATGGATGATGGATGGATGATGGATGGATGGATGGATCAATGGGTGGACGGAGGATGGATGGATGGATGATGGATGGATGATGGATGGATGATGGATGAGAAGGATGATGGATGATGGGTGGATGGATGATATATGATTGATGGATGGATGATGGACGGATGATGGATGGATGGATGGATGGATGGATGGATGGATGGATGGATGGATGGATGGATCCGATGATCGATGGATGAATGATGGAAGCAGGGATGGATAGCTGATGGATGATGGATGGATGGATGTCTGGATGGATGGATGGATGGAGTGATGGATGATGGAGGGATGGATGCTGGACGAATGATGGATGCAGGGATGACGGAAGATGTATGCATGGAGGGATCGTGGATGGATTGATGGATGGAAGGATGGATGGATGGATGGATGGATGGATGATGGATGGATGGATGGATGGATGGATGGATGGATGGATGGATGATGGATAGATGGCTGGATGGACCATGTATAGATGGATGATGGATGCTGATGCATGGATGTATGGCTGGATGGATGATGATGGATGGATGGATGGATGGATGATGAGATGGATGGATGATGGATGGATGAATGATGGATGATGCAGATGGATGATGGATGGATGGATGGATGGATGGATGGATGTAGATGGATGGATGATGAATGGATGGATGATGGATGGATGGATGGATGGATGGATGGATGGATGGATTATGGATGGATGGATGGATGGATGGGTGATAGATGGATGATCGATGGATGATAAATGCATGATGAATGATGGATGGATGGATAATGAATGGATGATGGATGCATAGATAGATGGATGGGTGGATGGATGGATGATGGATGGTTTATGTATGGATGGAAGATGGATGGATGGATGGATGGATGGATGGATGGATGGATGGATGGATAGATAGAATTTGGATGGATGATGGATGGATGTATGAATGGAGGATGGATGGATGGATGGATGGATGGATGGATGGATTGATGGATGATGCATGGATTGATGGATCGATGGATGAATGATGGATGATGGATGTATGGATGGATGATGGATGGATGGATGATGGATGGGTGGATGAATTGGTGATGGATGGAGCGGTGATGGATGGATGAATGATGGATGGATGGCTGATGAATGATGTATGATGGTGGATGGATGGATGACATATGGATTGATGATGGATGATGAATGGATGGATGATGTTTGATTGGTGGATGGATGATGGATAGATGATGGATGGATGGATGGATGGATGGATGGATGGATGGATGATGGATGGATGGATGGATGATGGATGGATGAAGGATGGATGATGGATGGATGGATGATGGACGGATGATAGATGGATGAAGGGTGGATGGATGATATAGGATTGGATGGATGGATGATGGCTGGATGGATTGATGGATGATGGATGGATGGATGTACGGAAACATGGAAGATGGATGGATGGATGATGGATGATGGATAGATGGATGATGGATGGATGATGGATGGATGGATGGATGACTGATGATGGATGGATGGATGGATGATGGATGGATGATGGATGGATGGATGGATGGATGGATGGATTCATGATAGATAGATGGATGGATGGATGGGTGGATGGATGATGGATGGATGAACGATGGATGGATGGATGAGGATAGATGATGGATGGATGATGGATGGATGGATGGACATAAGATGATGGACGATGGATGGATGGATGGATGGATGGATGATGGATGCATGGATGGATGATGGATGGATGGATGGATGGATGGATGGATGGATGGATGATGGATGCTGGATGGATGGATGGATGATGGATGGATGGATGGATGGATGGATGGATAGATGATCATGGATGGATGGATGGATGATGGATGGATGGATGATGGAGTGATGATGGATGGATGGATGATGGATGGATGATGGATGGATGATGGATGGATGGATTATGGATGGATGACAGATGGATGATGGATGGATGTATGATATATGATTGATGGATGGATGATGGATGGATGATGGATGGATGGATGGATGGTGGATGGATGACAGATGGATGGATGAATGGATGGTGGATGGACGGATGATGGATGAATGATGGACGGATGGATGATGTGATGGATGTATGGATGGATGGATGCATGGATGGATGGATGGATGATGGATGGATGGATGAAGAATGGATGGATGATGAATGTGATGATTGATGGATGCATGCATGCATGGATGGATGATGGATGGATGGATGATAGATGGATGGATGGATGGATGAATGATGGATGGATGATGGATGGATGGATGATGGATGGATGGATGGATGAAAAGATGGATGATGGATGGATGGATGGATGGATGATGGATGCATGGATGATGGATGGATGGATGGATGGATGGATGGATGGATGGATGGATGGATGATGGATGAATGGATGGATGATGGATGGATGGATGGATGGATGATGATGGATGGATGGATGGATGGATGATGGATGGATGGATGGATGGATGATGGATGGATGGATGATGGATGGAATGGATGGATGATGGATGGATGATGGATGGATGATGGATGCGATGAATGATGGATGAGATGGATGGATGGATGGATGATGGATGGATGGATGGATGGATGGATGATGGATGGATGGATGGATGAATGGATGGATGATGGATGGACGATGGATGGATGGATGATGGATGATGGATGTATGGATGCATGGATGGGTGGATGGATGGATGATGGATGGTTGATGGATGGATGGATGGATGGAGCATGGACAGATAGAGACATGGATGGTTGGAGGGATGAATGGATGATGCATGGATTGATGGATCGATAGATGATGGATAATGGATGTATGGATGGATGGATGACTGATGGATGGATGATGGATTGATGGATGGATGATGGATAGATGATGGATTGATTGATGATGGATGATGCATTGAGGGATGGATGGATGGATGATGATGGATGGATGATGGATGGATGGATGGATGGATGATGGATGGATGGATGGATGGATGGATGGATGATAGATGGATGATGGATGATAAATGCATGATGGATGATGGATGGATGGATAATGGATGGATGAATGGATGCATGGATGGATGGTTGGATGGATGGATGTATGATGGATGCTTGATGTATGGATGGATGATGGATGGATAGATGGATGAATGGATATATGGATGGATGGAAGGGATGATGGATGGATGGATGGATGGATGGATGGATGACGGATGATGGATGGATGGATGATGGATGATGTATATATGGATGAATGGATGGATGGATGGATGGATGGATGGATGGATGATGGATGGATGGATGGATGGATGAATGGATGGATGGATGGATAGATGATGGATGGAATGGATGGATGGATGATGGATGGATGATGATGGATGGATGGATGGATGGATAGATGGACATAAGAGGATGGATGGATGGATGGATGGATGGATGGATGGATGGATGGATGGATGGATGATGATGGATGGATGAATGATGGATGCATGGATGGATAGTGATGGATGATGGATGGATGGATGGATGGATGGATGGATGGATGGAGTGATGGATGATGGATGGATGGATGCTGGACGAATGATGGATGCAGGGATGATGGATGATGTATGGATGAGGATCGATGGATGGATGGATGGATAGATGGATGGATGGATGGATGGATGGATAGATGATGGATGGATGGAAAATGGATGGATGATGGATGGATGGATGGATGGATGAATGGATGGATGGATGGATGGACAGATCGATGATAGATGGACGGATGGATGAATGATGGATGGATGGATGAAGGATGGATGGATGGATGGATGGATGGATGAATGGATGGATGAATGATGGATGGATGATGGATGGATAATGGATAGATGATGAATGGATGCATGATGGATGGATGCATGATGGATGATGGATGGAAGGATGATGGATAGATGGCTGGATGGACCATGGATATATGGATGTTGGATTGCTGATGCATGTATGTATGGCTGGATGGATGCATGATGGTTGGATGGAAGGATGGATATAAGATGGATGGATGATGGATGAATGATGGATGATGCAACGAGGATGGATGGATGGATGGATGGATGGATGGATCGATGGATGATGCATGGATGGATTGATGGATGGATGGATGGATCGATGGATGGATGCATGGATGTATTATGGATGGATGGATGGATCGCTGGATGATGGATGGATGAGAAATCATGATGGATGATGGATGGATGGATAATGGATGGATGATGGATGCATGGATGGATGGATGGGTGGATGGATGATGGATAGCTGATGGATGGATGGATGATGGATGGATGGATGGATGGATGGATGGATGGATGGATGGATGGATGGATGGATGGATGGATGGATGGATGGATGGATGGATGGATGGATGGATGGATGGATGGATGGATGGATGGATGGATGGATGGATGGATGGATGGATGGATGAATGGATGGATGGATGGATGATGGATGATGGATGGATGGATGACGATGGATGATTTGATGGATGGATAATGATGATGGATGAATGGATGATGGACGGATGGATGAATGGATGGATGATGGATGGATGGATGGATGGATGGATATATGGATGGATGGAAGTGGATGGATGATGGATGGATGGATGGTATGGATGGATGGATGGATTGATGGATGATGCATGGATGGATGGATGGATGGATGAATGATGGATGATGGATGGATGGATGGATGATGGATAGATGATGGACGATGGATGACGGATGGATGGATGGATGGTTAATGGATGGATGGATGGATGGATGGATGATGGATGATGGATGGATGGATAATGGATGGATGAATCGATGATGGATGGACGGATGATGGATGAATGATGGACGGATGGATGATGGATGATGATATATATGGAGGATGAATGGATGGATGGATGGATGTATGGATGGATGCATGGATGATGTATGGATGGATGATGGATGGATGGATGGAGGGAGGATGGATGATGGATGGATGGATGGATGATGGATGGATGATGGATGGATGGATGGATAGATGGATACAAGAGGATGGATGGATGATGGATGGATGGATGGATGGATGGATGGATGGATGGATGGATGGATGGATGGATGGATCGATGATGGAATGGGATGGATAGATGATGGATGATGGATGGATGGATGCTGGATGAATGATGGATGCATGGATGATGGATGATGATGCATGGATGGATCGATGGATGGATGGATGGATGGATGGATGGATGGATGGATGGATGGATGGATGGATGGATGGATGGATGGATGGATGGATGGATGGATGGATGGATGGATGATGGATGGATGGATGGATGGATGGATGGATGAAGGACGGATGGATGTATGGATGGATGATGGATGGATGGAGGGATGGATGGATGGATGAATGATGGATGGATGATGGATGGATAATGGATGGATGATGAATGGATGCATGATGGATGGATGCATGATGGATGATGGATGGAAGGATGATGGATAGATGGCTGGATGGACCATGTATATATGGATGTTGGATTGCTGATGCATGTATGTATGGCTGGATGGATGCATGATGGTTGGATGGAAGGATGGATATAAGATGGATGGATGATGGATGGATGAATGATGGATGATGCAACGAGGGATGGATGGATGGATGGATGGATGGATGGATGGATGGATCAATGGATGATGCATGGATGGATTATGGATGGATGGATGGATCGATGGATGATGCATGGATGTATTATGGATGGATGGATGGATAGCTGGATGATGGATGGATGAGAAATTCATGATGGATGATGGATGGATGGATAATGGATGGATGATGGATGCATGGATGGATGGATGGATGGATGGATGATGGATGAATGGATGGATGGATGGATGAATGGATGGATGGATTGATGGATGGATGGATGGATGGATGGATGGATGGATGGATGGATGATGGATGGATGGATGGATGGATGGATGGATGGATGGATGATGGATGGATGGATGATGGATGGATATTTGATGGATGGATAATGATGATGGATGAGTGAATGATGGACGGATGGATGAATGGATGGATGATGGATGGATGGATGGATGGATGGATGGATGATATGGATGGATGGAAGCTGGATGGATGATGGATGGACGGAGGTATGTATGGATGGATGGATTGATGGATGACGCATGGATTGATGGATCGCTGGATGAACGATGGATGATGGATGTATGGATGGATGATGGATAGATGATGGACGATGGATGACGGACGGTGACGGATGGTCAATTGACGGATGATGGACGGACGGACGACTGACGATGGATGGACGGATGATGGACGGATGACGACGATGGACGGATGGATGACGGATGAACGACGGACACGGATGACGGACGATGACATGATGATGGACTGGACGGATGGACGGACGACGGATGATGGACTGGACGATGCACGGATGGATGACGGATGGATGGATGGATGACGGACGATGGATGGACGGATGGACGGACGATGGATGGACGACTGACGGATGGACGGAATGACGGACAGACGGATACGAGATGACGGATGGATGGATGGATGGACGGATGGACGGATGGACGGATGGATCGATCGATGGACGAACGATGTATGGATGGATGACTGATGGATGACGGATGGACGGATGGACTGGATGGACGGACGGACGGACGGATGACGGACGGACGGATGGACGGATGGATGGACGAACGATGGATGGATGCGATGGATGGACGGACGGACGGATGGATCGGATGGATGGACGGATGGATGGACGGATGGATGGACGGACGGACGGATGGATGGACGGATGGATGGACGGACTGGACGGACGATCGGATGGACGGACGGATGGATGGATGGACGGATGGATGGACGGATGATGGATAGATGATCAGTGGACGGACGATGATGGACGGTGGATGGATGGACGATGGATGCGACAGATGGATGGATGGATGGATGGACGATGGATGACGGATGGATGGATGACGGATGGACGACGGATGGACGGATGGATGATGGATGGATGGACGATGGACGGACGGATGGACGGATGGACGGATGGATGGATGACGACGGATGGACGACTGGACGATGGATGGATGATCGATGGACGACTGATCGATGATGACGGACGGACGTGACGGACGGACGGACGGACGATGGATGGACGGATGGATGGACTGATGGATGATGGACGGATGGACGACGGATGGATGACGATGACGGATGGACGATGGACGGATGGACGGACGACGATGGATGACGGATGGACGAATGACGACGGATGGACGGACATGATGACGAACGGACGGACGGACGGACGGACGGATGACGGATGACGATGGATGGACGGATGATGGACGATGGACGATGGACGGATGGACGGATGGATGGATGGATGGACGGATGGATGGACGGATGGATGGATGGACGATGGATGACGACTGGAACTGACGATGGATGGACGGATGGATGGACGGACGATGGATGGACGACAGACGGATGATGGATGACGGACGATGGATGATCGGATGGATGAATGATGGATGGACGATGGATGGATGGACGGATGGATGGATAGATGGATGGATGGATGGATGGATGATGGACGGATGGACGGATGGATGATGGATGGATGGATGATGGATGGATGATCTGATGGATGGATGACGGATGATGGATGAATGGATGATGGATGAATGACGAATGGATGGACGATGGATGGATGGATGGATGATGGATGGATGATGGATGGATGGATGATGGATGATGGATGGATGGATGGATGGATGGATGGATGGATGGATGGACGATGGATGGATGGATGGATGACGGATGGATGATGGATGGATGATGGATGATGGATGGATGGACATAAGATGGATGAATGGATGGATGGATGGATGGATGGATGATGGATGGATGGATGGATGGATGGATGGATGGATGGATGAATGATGGATGGATGGATGGATGGATGATGGATGATGGATGGATGAATGATGGATGGATGGATGGATGAGATGGATGATGGATCGATGGATGATGGATGAATGATGGATGGAGTGATGATGGATGATGGATGGATGGATGGATGGGATGGATGGATGAATGGATGGATGGATGGATGGATGGATGATGGATGAATGGAAGATGGATGGATGGATGAATGGATAGATGGATGGATGGATGGATGGATGTGTGATGGATTGATAATGGATATGATGGAATGGATGATGGACGGATGGATGAACGGATGGATGACCGATGGATGGATGGATGATGGATGGATGATGGATGGATGGATGATGGATGGATGGATGACGGATGTATGGAATGACGGATGGACGGATGAATGGATGGATGATGGATGGATAGATGACATGATGGATGGATGACGGATGGATGGGTGATGGATGGATGGATGGATGGATGAACGATGAATGGATGGATGGATGGAGGATGGATGATGATGGATAAACGGATGGATGGACATGGATGGACGTATGGACGTATGGATGGATGCGATGGATGGATGGATGGACGGATGGATGGATGGATGGATGGATGGATGGATGGATGGATGGATGGATGGATGGATGATGGATGAATGGATGGATGGACGATGGATGGACGGATGATGGATGAACGGATGATGAATGGATGATGGATGGACGGATAATGGATGATCAGAACGGATGCGATTAGATGATGGATGGATGAAACGGACGGATGGATGGATGGACGGACCAGATGGATGAGATGGACGGATAGACGGAGATGGATGGATGGATGATGGATAGATGGATGCATGGATGACGACCGGACGGACGGATGATGGATGGATGGATGGATGGACGGATGACGGATGGACGATGGATCGACTGATGACGGATGACGGATGGATGGATGGACGGATGGACGGATGGACGACTGACGGATGGATCGGACGGATGGATGGACGATGGATGGACGATGGATGGATGGATGGATGGACGGACTGGACGGATGACAGACGGACGATGGACGGATAAACGCAATGACGGATGGACGGATGGACGGACGGACGAATGGACGGATGGACGGATGGAGTGACGGACGGATGGACGGACTGGACGACGGATGGACGACGGATGTGATGGACGACTGACGGATGAGACGGACGGACGGACATGACTGACGGACGTGACCGACGGACGACGGACTGACGGACGGACGGACGGACGGACGGACGGACGACGACGGACTGACGGATCGGATGGACGACGGACGGATGCGGACGGACGGACGGATCAGATGGATGGATGACGGACGACCTGACGGATGACGGACGATCGACTGACGGATGGACTGGACGGACGGACTGACTGACTGACGATGGACGGACTGACGGACTGATGAACGGACGACGCATGACCTGGACGATTTGACTGGACGGACTGACCGGACTGACGACTGACGACGACTGATGGACTGACTGACGGACGGACTGACGACGGACGGACCTGACGGACGGACGGATCTGACGGACGGACTGGACTGGACTGATCGACGGACGCACGGACTGGACGGACGGACGATCTGAACGGACGGACGACGGACGACGATGCGGATCGACGGACGGACGCACGGACGCGACGCATGACGACGGACGGACGGACGATGGACGGACGATGGACGGACGAACAGACGATGACGAACAGACGATGGACGGACGGATGACGGACGGACGGACGGACGGACGGACGGACGGACGGACGGACGGACGACGGACGACGATGACGGACGGATGACGGACTGGACGATGACGGACGGACGACGGACGATGGACGGACGGACGCGACGGATGGATGGACGGACGACTGACGGACGGACAATGGACGACGATCAGACTGACGGACGGACGGACGACGGACGGACGGACTGACGGACGACGGACGGACTGACGGACTGGACGACGGACGGACTGACGACGGACGACGGACTGACGGACGGACGGACTGACTGACGGACGGATGCACGACGGACGGACGGACGACTGGACGACGATCGACTGACGACGGACGGACTGACGACGGACGGACTGACGGACGGACGCATGGACGGACGACGGACGGACGGACGGACTGACTGACGCACGGACGGACGATCGGACGGACTGACGACTGACGGACTGACGACGGACGACGACTGACGGACGGACGACGTGACGGACGATGGACGGACGGACGGACGGACGGACGGACGGACGGACGATGGACGGACGGACGATGGACGGACGACGGACGGACGGATCGACGGACGATGGACGGACGGACGGACGGACTGACGATGACTGACGGACTGACGGACGACGATGACGGACAGACGGACGATGACGGACGACGGATGGACGACGGACGGACGACGGACGACGGACGGACGGACGACGGACGAGACGGACGGACGGACGACGGACGACGGACGGACGGACGGACGGACGGACTGACGACGATGACGGACGGACGGACGGACGGACGGACGGACGGACGGACGGACGGACGGACGGACGACGGACTGACGGACGGACGGACGGACGGATGGACGGACGGACGGATCGACGGACGGACGGACGGATGACGACGGACGGACGGATGACGGACGGACGACGGACGGACGGACGACGGACGATGATGACGGACGGATCGGACGGACGGATGACGGATGGACGGACGGACGGACGGATGACGGATGGACGGACGATGGATGAACGGATGGACGGACGACGGATGGACGGATGGACGGACGGACGGACGAACGGATGGACGGACGGATGGACGGACGGATGAACGGATGGACGGACGGATGGATGACTGACGGACGATATAACTGATGATGGATGGACGATGGATGGACGGACTGACGGACGACGGACGGACGACGGACGGATGGACGGACGACGGATGGACGATGGACGGATGGATGGACGGATGACGGACGGATGGACGGATGGACGACGGACGACGGATGGACGGACGGGACGGACGATGGACGGACGGATGGATGGATGACGGATGGATGGACGGACTGACGGACGGATGGACGACAGGACGATGGACGGATGGACGGATGGACGGATGGATGGATGGACGGATGGATGGATGGACGGACGGATGGATGGATGGATGGACGGATGGTGACGGATGGACGATGGATGGACGGATCGACGGATGGATGATGGATGGATGGATGGATGGACGGATGGATGGACGGATGGACGGATGGATGGATGGATGGACGGACGGACGGATCGATGGACGATGGATGGACGGATGATGGATGAACGATGGATGGATGGACGATGGACGGATGATGGATGGATGGATCGATGGATGGACGGATGGATGGATGGATGACGGATGGATGGATGGATGGATGATGGATGGATGATGGATGGATGGATGGATGGATGGATGATGGATGGATGGATGGATGGATGACGGATGGATGGATGACGGATGGATGGATGGATGATGGATGGACGGATGGATGACGGATGGATGGATGATGATGGATGGATGGATGGATGGATGATGGATGGATGATGATGGATGATGGAGGATGGATGGATGGATGAATGGATGGATGGATGGATGGATGGATGGATGGATGGATGATGGATGGATGAATGATGGATGGATGGATGGATGGATGGATGATGGATGGATGGATGGATGGATGGATGGATGGATGGATGGATGGATGGATGGATGAATAGATGGATGATGGATGGATGTACGGATGCATGGCTTAATGGATGGATGATGGATGGATGGATGGATGGATGGACGGACAGATGGATGGATGATGGACGGATGATGGATGATGATGGATGGACGGATGGACGGATGATGCGATGGACGGACTATGGATGGATGAATGGATCGGATGGATGATGGATGGATGGATGGACGGATGGATGGATGGATGGACGGATGACGGATGGATGGATGGACGGATGGATGGATGGACGGATGGATGGATGGATGACGGACGGACGGATGGACGGATGGATGGACGGACGATGATAGACGATGCATGGATGGACGCACGAATGGATGACTGACGGACGGACGGACGGACGGATGGATGGATGGACGATGATGATGCATGGACTGATGGATCGACGGACGAACGATGGACTGGATGGACGACGGACTGGACGATGGACGGACGATGGACTGGACGGATGGACGACGGATGATGGACGGATGACGGACGATGGATGGACGACGGATGGACGGACGGACGATCAGACTGACGGACGAACTGGACGATGACGGACGGATGCGATGGACTGACGGATGACGACGGACGACCGACGAACGACGCATGATCGGTGACGGACTGGACGACACATAGATCGACGACGGCCGATGAACGACGGACGACGACGGACGGATCGGACGGACGCCGATAGACGATCGACAGACGGACGAATGACGGATGACGACTGACGGACGGATCGGACGGATGGACGTATGACGGATCGGACGGATCGGACGGACGGACGGACGATGGACGGACGATGAGACGGACGATGGACGGATGGATGATGGACTGACGATCGGATGGACGAATGACGGACGGATGATACATGACGGTGACGGACGACTGACGGACGGACTGACGGACGGACGGACGACGGATCGGACTGACTGACGACTGGACTTGACTGACACTGCGACTGACAGACTGACCATGACCGGACGACGTGACCTGACCTGACCTGACCGACCTGACGGACCTGACGGACTGACCGGACTGACCGACCTGACTGACCACGACGGACTGACCTGACCTGACGACTGGACTGACACGATGACTGACCGACGGACCTGACCGGACCGACCTGACGGACTGATCTGACTGACCTGACTGACCTGACGAACGACTGACGTACTTGACCTGACCGACCTGACCGACTGACCTGACGACTGACGGACCTGACCTGACCGACCTGACCTGACCTGACCTGACCGGACGACTGACTGACCTGACACTGACCGGACCTGACCTGACCTGACCTGACTGGACTGACCTGACCGGACTGACCTGGACGGACCTGACTGGACGAACTGACGACTGACCGGACGGACCTGACCTGACGACTAACGGACCTGACCGATGACGGACTGACTGACGGACGACTGGATCTGGACGGACGGACTGACGGACGGACGGACTGGACTGACGGACGACTGGACGAATGAACGACTGACAGACGGACGGACGGACGGACGGACGGACGACGGACGGACTGACGGACGAATGACCGACGACGAACGGACGGACGACGGACGGACGGACGGACGGACTGACGGACGACGGACGGACTGACGGACTGACGGACGGACGACTGGACGGATGACGACGGACGATCGACGCACGGACGGACTGACGGACGATCGATGACGGACGGACGACGGACAGACGGACGGACGGACTGACGGACGACGGACGGACGACGACGGACGGACGGACGGACGATCGACGGACGGACGGACGGACGGACGGACGGACGGACGGACGGACTGACGGACGACTGACGACGGACTGACGACTGGACTGACGACGAACGGACGGACGACTGACGACGGACGGACGGACTGACGGACGGACGACGGACGGACGGACGGACGGACGGACGACCGACGGACGACGGACGACGGACGGACGGACGGACGACTGACGACGGACGACGGACGATGACGAACGGACGGACGACGGATCGACGACGGACGGACGGACGGACGGACGGACGGACGGACGACGGACGGACGACGACGGACGGACGGACGACGGACGGACGGACGGACGGACGACGGACGGACGGACGACGGACGGACGGACGGACGCGACGGACGGACGACGGACGGACGATGGACGGACGGACGATGACGGACGATGACGGACGGATGACGGACGACGGACGGACGACGATGGACGATGGACGGACGGATGACAGACGACGGACGGATGGACGATGGACGGACGATGACGGACGACGGACGGACGGACGGACGGACGGACGGATGGACGGACGGACGGACGGACGGATGGATGATGGATGGACGGATGGACGGACGGATGATGGACGGACTGGACGATGGACGGATGGATGGATGGATGGACGGATGACGGATCGGACGGATGGATGACGGATGGACGGATGGATGGATGACGGATGGATGGATGGATGGACGGATGGACGGATGGATGGACGGATGGATGGACGGATGGATGGATGATGGATGACGGATGGATGATGATGGATGGATGGATGGATGGATGGACGGATGGATGGATGGATGGATGGACGGACGGATGGATGGACGGATGGATGATGGATGGATGGATGGATGGATGGATGGACGGACGGATGGATGGATGGATGATGGATGGATGGATGGATGGATGGATGGACGGACGGATGGACTGATGATGGATGGATGGACGGATGGATGACGATGGATGGATGATGGACGGATGGATGACGGATGGACGGATGGATGGATGGACGATGGACGGATGGATGGATGGATGGATGGATGGATGATGGATGGATGGATGGATGGATGATGGATGGACGATGAACGGACGACGGACGGATGGATGATGGATGGACGATGGATGGACGGATGGACGGACGGATGGACGGATGGACGGATGGATGGATGGATGGACGATGGATGACGACGGATGGATCGCGATGGACGGATGGACGATGGATGGACGGATGGACGATGACGGACGGATGGACGACTGGACGGATGACTGGACGATGACGGACGACGACGGACGGACGACGATTGACGGACTGGACGGACGGACGACGGACGGACGGACGTGACGGACGGACGATACGACGATCTGACGGATGGACGGACGGATCTGGACGACGGACGGACGGACGAGACGGACGGACGACGGACGGACGGACGACGGACGGACTGAGGACGACGGATGGACGGACGACGGATGGACGATGACGGACGGACGGACGGACGGACGATCGACGGACGACGATTTGACGACGACGGACGACGGACGACGGACGGACGGACGACGGACGGACGGACGACGGACGGACGGACGACGGACGGACGGACGACGGACGGACGATGACGGACGGACGACGGATGGACGACGGACGGACGGACGATGGACGGACGACGACGGACGACGGACGGACGACGACGGACGGACGGACGGACGATGACGGACGGACGGACGCGACGGACTGACGACGGACGACTGGATCGGACGGACGACTGGACGGACTGACGGATGGACGGACTGACGGACGGACGACGGACGACTGGACGGACGGACGACGATCGACGAACGGACGGACGGACGGACGACGGACGACGGACTGACGACGGACTTGACGGACTGACGGACGGACGGACGGACTTGACGGACGGACGGACGGACTGACGGACGACGGATGACGGACGGACGGACGACGGATCTGACGACGGACGGACGACGGACTGGACGACGGACGATGACGACGGACGGACGGACGGATCGACGTGATGACGGACGACGGACGGACGGACGACACGATGACGGACGGACGGACGGACGGACGGACGGACGGACGGACGGACGACGGACGGACGGACGACGGACGACGGACGGACGATGGACGGATGACGGATGGACGTGACGGATGGACGGATGACAGATTGATGACGGATGGACGGACGGATGGACGGATGGATGGACGGATGCGATGGATGGACGATGGACGGACGGATGGATGACGATGACGGACGGATGACGGACGGATGGATGGATGGACGGATGGATGCGATGGACGGACGGATGGATGGATGGATGATGGATGGATGGATGATGGATGACGATGCATGGATGAACGATGATGGATGGACGGATGGATGATGGACTGGACGGATGGACGGATGAATGGACAGATGGATGGATGGACGGATGGACTGACGATGGATGGACGGACGGATGACGATGGACGACGGACGGATGGACGATGACGGACGGACGGACGGACGAGTGATGGATGGACGGACGACGGACGATGACGGATGGACGGACGATGGACGGACGGATGAATGACGGACGGACGGACGTGACGGACGAACGACGGACGGACGGACGGATCGACGGACGATCGACGGACAGACGGACGGACGGACGATGACGGATGGACGGACGGACGGACGATGGATGAATGACGGACGGACGGACGGATGGACGACGAATGGACGGATCGACGGATGGACGGACGGATGGACGGACGGATGACGGACGGACGGACGGACGGACGGATTTAGACGAACGGACTGACGGACGATGACTGACGGAAGACGGATGGATGACGGACGATGACGGATGGACGACGGATGACGATGGATGACGACGGATGGATGGACGGATGGACGGACGTGACGGATGGACTGACGGACGATGCATGAATGGACGGACGGATGGACGACGGATGGACGGACGGACGGATGGACGGATGACGGACGGATGGACGGACGACGGGATGGACGGATGATCGGACGGATGGACGGACGCATGGATGGACTGGACGATGGATGACGGATGACGGATGGACGGACTGATGACGGATGGACGGACGGACTGGATGGACGGACGGATGTGACGGACGAATGACGACGGACTGACGGATGACTGACGACGGATGGACGACGGACGGACGATTGATGGACTGGACGACGGACGACTGGACGGACGGATGACGGACGACGCAGATGGATGATGGATCGGATGACGATGGACTGACGACGGATGGACGGACGATGGATGGACGGATTGATGACGATGGACGGACGGACGACGGATTGACGGACGATGACGGACGATCGATGGACGACGGACGGATGGACGATGTGATGGACGGACGATGGACGGACGGATGGACGGATGGACGATGGATGGATGATGGATGGATGGATGACGGACGATGGATGGATATGGACGGATGCATGATGGACGGATGGAAGGATGGATGATGGATGGATGGATGGACGGATGGATGGATGATGGATGGATGGATGGATGGATGGATAGATGGATGATGATGGATGGATGACTGATGGATGGATGATGAACGGATGGATGATGGATGGACGGATGGATGAATGATGATGGACGGACTGATGAATGGATGGACGGGGACGGATGACGGACGGATGATGGACGATGGATGGATGGATGGATGGATGATGGATGGATGGATGGATAGATGACGGATGGATGCACGGATGATGGATGGACGGATGGATGGATGATGATGGATGGACGATGGATGGATGACTGATGGATGGATGACGGATGGACGATGGACGGACGGACTGGATGGATGGACGGATGGACGGACGATTGACGGACGATGACGGATGATGACGGATGGATGATGACGGATGATGACGGATGGATGATGACGGATGACGGATCGGACGGACGGATGATGACGGACGGATGGATGGATGGACGGATGAGATGACGGACGGATGGACGAGATGGATGGATGGATGGATGGACGATGACGGATGATGGACGGATGGACGACGGATGATGACGGATGGACGGATGACGGATGGATGGACGGATGGGCAGATGGATGAACGGATGATGGATGGACGGATGGACGGATGGACGGACGGATGGACGGATGACGGGTGATGGATGGATGGATGGATGACGGATGGACGATGGATGGATGGATGGATGACGATGGATGAATGGATGGATGGATGGATGGATGGATGATGGATGACGGATGGATGGATGGATGGATGGGATGGATGGATGGATGGACGGATGGATGGATGGATGGATGATGATGGATGACGATGGATGGATGGATGATGGATGGATGGACGACGGACGGATGGATGGATGGATGATGGATGGATGGATGGATGGATGACGGCGGATGATGTACGGATGGATGGATGGACGGATGGATGGTGATGGATGGATGATGATGGATGAGATGGATGGATGATGGATGGATGGATGGATGGACAGGAATGGATGGATGGACGGATGGATGATGACTGATGGATGGATGGACGATGACGGATGGATGGATGGATGGATGATGGATGGATGGATGGATGAATGGATGGATGGATGGATGGACGATGGATGGATGGATGGATGGATGGATGGATGGATGATGATGATAGATGGATGGATGGATGAATAAGGATGGATGGATGGATGATGATGATGGATGGATGATTGGATGATGGATGGACGGATGGATGATGGATGGATGGATGGATGGATGGATGACGGATGAATGATGGATTATGGATGGATGGATGGATGATGGATGGATGGATGGATGGATGGATGGATGGATGGATGGATGATGGATGGATGGACGTGATGGATGATGGATGGATGATGATAGATGTATGGATGGATGGATGGATGGATGATGGATGGATGGATGGATGGATGGATGATGGATGGATGATGGATGGATTTGACTAGATGGATGGACGACGATGGATGAATATTGACTGACAGACGGATGATGTTGACTGACTGGATGACGTGATGGACGGACGATGGATGCACGGATCGACGCTGACGGGACGGACACTTACGCTGATAGCTGATTTGACCGACTAACGCGAGTGAAGGATGACGACGGACGGACGACGACAGACGGACGGACGGATCGATGACTTAACATGACGCGACGATAGATGGTACAGACTGACGGACGATGGACGGATGACGACGGACGGACGATCGGACAGGACGACAGAAGACGGACGGATGGACGGACGGACGGGATCTGACCTGATCAAGTGACGGATGACGACGGCTGACCTGGACGGATCGGACGATGGACTGACGGACGGACCTGGACGACGGACGACGACGGATCCGACGCACGGATGGGACTGAACGACGGATTCGGACGCGACTTTGATTGACGACGCCAGACGGCCGACGGATTATGACGGACGATCGAACGACATACGTGCATGAATGGATTGACGGACGGTCGACTGACGGACGGACGGACGGACGGATGGACGGACGACGGACGGATGGATGATGATGGATGGACGATGGATGGATGGATGGATGATGGATGATGGATGATGGATGATGGATGGATGGATGATGGATGATGGATGGATGGATGACGGATGGACGGACGACGGATGGATGGACGGATGATGGATGGACGGATGGATGGATGGATGGACGATAGACGGATGGATGGATGGATGGATGGATGGATGGATGATGGACGGATGGATGGATGATGGATGGATGACGGATGGATGGACGGATGGATGATGGATGGACGGATGATGGATGAATGATGGATGGACGGATGGACGACGGATGGACGGATGGACGGATGGACGGACGGATGGATGATGACGGACGACGGACGGATGATGCATGTGACGGACGGACGGATGACGGATGGACGGACGGATCGGACGGACGGACGGACGGACGACGACGGACGGACGGACGATGACGGACGGACGGATGGGACGGACGATGACGGACGGACGACGGATCGACGGACGGACGGACGGACGGACGGACGGATGGACGGACGACGACGACGGACGGACGGACGGACGGACGGACGGACGGATGACGACGGACGGACTGACGGACGACGGACGACGACGACGGACGGACGGACGGACGACGGACTGACGGACGGACGACGGACGGACGGACGAACGGACGGACGGACGACGGACGATGACGGACGACGGACGGACGACGGACGGACGGACTGACGGACGGACGACGGACGGACGGACGATTTGACGACGGACTGACGGACGACGGACGGACGATGACGATGGACGGACGGACGGACGGACGGACGGACGACGGACGACGGACGGACGGACGGACGGACGACGGACGGACGGACGGACGACGACGGACGGACGACGACGGACGATGGACGGACGGACATGACGACGGATGACGGACGGACGGACGGACGGACGTGACGGACGACGGACGGATCGACGGACGGACGACGGACGGACGGACGATGACGGACGACGGACGACGGACGGACGACGGACGACGGACGGACGGACGACGGACGACGACGACGGACGACGGACGACGGACGGACGGACGGACGACGGACGGACGACGGACGGACGGACGATACGGACTGGACGGACGGACTGACGATGACGGACGGATGACGGACGGATGGACGGACGGATGACGGACGGACGGACGGACGACGATGGACGGATGGATGGACGATGGACTGGACGATGGACGGATGGATGGACGATGACGACGGACGGACGGACGACGGACGGATGGACGGACGGACGGACGGATGACGGATGACGGATGGATGGATGGATGGACGGACGGACGGATGGACGGATGGATGATGGATGGATGGATGGACGGACGGATGGACGTGACGGATGGACGGACGGACGACGGATGGACGGATGGACGACGGACGGATGGACGGATGGACGGATGGACGGACGGATGGACGGACGGACGGACGATACGGACGTGACGGACGACGGACGGACGACGGACGGACGGACGGACGGACTGACGGACGGACTGACGACGGACGGATGGACGGACGGACGGACGGACGACGGACGGACGGACGGACGGACGGACGGACGGACGGACGGACGGACGGACGACTGACGGACGGACGACGGACGGACGACGGATCGACGGACGGACGGACGGACGGACGGGACGATGGACGGACGAGCTGACGGACGACGGACGACGACGGATCGATGACGGACGGACGACGGACTGACGGACGGACGGATGGACGACGGACGGACGGACGGACGGACGGACGGACGGACGACGGACGGACGGACGACGGACGGACGGACGGACGGACGGATCGACGGACGACGGACGGACGGACGGACGGACGGACGGACGGACGACTGACGGACGGACGATGACGGACGGACGGACGACGGACGGACGGACGACGACGGACGGACGGACTGGACGGACGGACGACGGACGGACGGACGACGGATGGACGGACAGACGGACGGATCGGACGGACGGACGACGGACGGACGGACGACGGACGGACGCAGACGACGGACTGGACGGATGGACGGACGACGACGGACGGACGGACGGACGACGACGGACGGACGACGGACGACGGACGGACGGACGGACGGACGGACGGACTGACGATGACGGATGGACGGACGGACGGACGATGACGGACGGACGACGGACGGACGGACGGACGGACGAATGGACGGACGGATGACTGACGGACGGACGGACGATGGACTGGACGACGACGGACGATGACGGACGGATGACGGACGGACGGACGGACGGACGGATGACGGACGACGGACGACGGATGACGGACGGACGGACGGACGGACGGACGACGGACGATGACGGACGGACGATGGACGGACGGATGACGGATGTACGGATGACGGACTGGATGGACGGACGGACGGACGACGGATTGACGGACGGATGGATACGGACGGACGGACGGATGAACGGATGGATGATGGACGGACGGACTGGATGGATGGACGATGGATGACGGACGGACGATGGATGGATGGATGGATGATGGACGATGGATGGATGGACGACGGACGGATGATGATGGATGGATGGATGATGGATGGATGAAGATGGATGGATGGATGATGGATGGA